>VDFB02379711.1:239142406-239157893 GCA_007258455.2 Sequoia sempervirens
ACACATTTAAATCTATTTCACCATTCAAAAATTGTATGCAATATACCAGCCATTTAGGGAGTCAACAGGGTAATAAATATAGTCAAGTCAACATAATAAGCTGCAGGAATATGCAAATGTTTTGCTATAGGATATCCCCATAAAAGGTTTCCAAAGAGTTTTAAACAACCAGGAATAACAAAAGTAAAGGCATTGTACCTCATCATAATATCCAAACTATGAGCATATTTTGGGCCTCATCACAATGGCCGTAGCCTGAAGGGAGCTTTTAGCTCATGAATATTTTCCATTCCAAAGTGGAAAGCTTTCAAAAGCTTTTATTTTAAGAAGGAAGCAAAGAGACAAATGGAAAACTTACCATTTACACTTGTTAATGACTAGATAAGCCGCAGCTGAGCTCTCCTTGAGCCTTGCTTTATACATGAACCGGGCTCTCATGGCACCAAGAAAGAAGCAGGAAAACATAGAATAATGGACGTGAAAACCTGAGAATATGAGAAGTGTGCCTGGATCCTTAGAGGCTTTTCTATTTGCAAAATGAAGCAGGAAATAGCTTGAAACAGTGAAGAGAAGCCATGGATGGCTCAAGATTAACTCACCACTGTTGGCAGGGATGAAATCGAGCTACATAGGCTCAAATACATGGCTCCAAACCTTCATGCTACAAACCCTTGCTCTTACCATGGCAGTTGAGTTTCTCATCCATCAATACAGAATGGAGACACAAAGAAGTGGATCAAAAATAATGTATGGCTGCAGCTGTAGAGGCCCATAAAGTCCCTCAAGACACAACAAAATTTTTAGCATAATGAGGAAATACAGCTTACCAGGCACCTTTTTGGAGAAACTCAGAGGAAAAAATCATCAAAACAGCACAAGTAATGGTGCAAGTCAAGCTTCAAACCCCAATAGTATGGTGCAACAGAGCCTGGCTAAGGTTTCAAGAAGATGGAGACAATCTACCAATAAATGTGACCACGAGAGCATAGTCCAAGTTTGTATTGAAAATAAGTACATTTGAAACACTTGATGTCCCTTCAAATTAGTACAATATCATAGACCAATTGCAAAAAATTCCAGTAGAAATATCCATACTTGAACTTCTCAAAATTTCACCAGCCCATAAGGACATTTCGAAAAAAGCTTTGGTGGACACCATAGTACCAACCAATTTGGAAGTTTGTTAATTCCAAGCCATGGTGGGAAATTTGATCACACCCCATTGTCTATCATTCTTTGAAAAATGATGATGCATCTCTTACTCATCTACGCAACACACCACTCCGCATTGAAGTTATAATCCATAAACATTGGGTCAAATGTGTTTTAATAGATGGAGGAGTTGTTATAAATATCTTCACTTTAAAACTTATCTGTGCATTAGGATTTTCAAAAAATACAATAGATGTTAGAAGAAATATCACCATAAAATCTTACAATGATGAAGAAAGATCCTCTCAAGGATTGATAGTATTACCAATTCAAGTGGGACTAGTTCAAAAGGATATAATCTGCCAAGTTTTAGACAAATATTTGACATACAACATACTCTTGGGTCAACCTTGGATCCATGAGATGCAAGTAGTACCATCGACACACCATCAATGCTTGAAATTCCCTTTCAATGGACAAGAGATCACCATTTCAGCTGATTCCAACAATCCTCAATACTGCAACACTCTCAAGAAAGTCCAAGATATTTTTGTACCACACAACAAAGAAGCTCTCACTCCTAGTTCTTCAAGAAATGAAAGTCAACTAAATTCTTTGTCAAATCAGTCTAAGAAAAAGGTTCAGTCAAAAGATAAAGGCATTGGTGATTCTACTTCCTCAAGCAATGAAAGTCAACTAAATACTTTGTCAAAATTGTTTGAAAAAAAAGTTGAGTTGAAAGATAAATGCATGGGCGAATATTCTCTTGAGTAGTCCTTATGTCTCTCATAGCTGCTACCCACTCCAAATTTATATGGATAACCATCAATATCTAGACAACAATCGTCACAACCCATCATGCTCTTCGATGGAAAATTTGTAAAATTAGGCACTCTAGTTGATGAATATGAGGACAAAGACATTCTAAATTGGCTTTACAAAGATGAAGAACAATCCCAAGAATCAACTTCCAATGTACAAACATAACAATATGGCTAAGGATTCACAATCTTAGAAAATATGGGATATGACAGAAAGGGTCCTATTGGCAAATGAAAAGAAGGTATTATAGAACCAATTCAACCTATCAAAATCAATGCAAAAGACAAGACATGATTAGGATACAAAGAAGAGACAAAAGAAGAAGCCAAACAACAAATTTGTGAGTGAATCTTACAATTGCAAGCTAGTTTTGAAACAAACTGAAATGAATATGAATGGGATTCACTATCTAAAGTATCTTTTGAAGGAAAATAAATTGATGTGATAAAGAGGTATGCACCCATACGTATGAAGGGACAAAGTTCAGGGTCTAGACCACTCGAATTTGGATCACTATATATCGATGACTCTAGTGAGGATGATCAAACATTGAGTGAGATAGATCATTCAGAGGAGAGTAACATTATAGACCTTGACCTTACTATCAAACACTTTGAAAGTGTTGCCATCATGACACTCACCGCCTTTGACCTTAACCAATTTGACGATTCCTTAACTTTGGTACACTCCAAACTTATTGAATATGAACAAACAGAGCTGCTTGATATCCACATCTTTTCCAATGATGATGCTATTGTCAATTTCCTTTGTTTTGAAAATCCTGAAACAAGTTCCATTAATGAATTTCATAACGAAGCTTCAAATTAGGGGAGTGCCAAATATCTTAGCTACAAAATGAAGAATATAAAAAATCAATCTAATGGTGAAAACCATGCAATGGAAGTATTAGATAATGAACAAGTAAAAAGAAAGAGCGTATCCAACGGTGAAAATCTCTCTGAGGCATTGAAGGATGGGAGATTTTACACTCTTCCTGAGCATTATCATGAGATATATTTAGTATTGATTAAGCCTACGCAATCCATAAACATTGGTACTACAAAAACAATGAAGACCCTACATCTAGCGACATCAATGACAAGACAAGAAAAGCCAAGTTTCACCAAATTCTTTGAAGAAAGACAAATCAATTTTGCTTGGTCTTATGCTAACATGCCAGGAATAGATCTTATAGTGCACCATTTATCCATAACACCTGGAGTAAAGCTAGTAAAGTAGAAAGTGAGAAAAATGCATCCACACATTGCCCTACTAGTGAAAGAAGAATTAAAAAAATTGTTAGATGTAGGATTCATCTGACCAGTTGACTATGTAGAATGGATTTCAAACATTGTACTAGTTTCTAAACCAAACAACATCAGAATATGCACAAATTTTAGAGATATTAACAAGTCTTGTCTGAAGGATGACCTTCCTTTGCCCAATATAGGCATCATTATGGATTTACCAGTCAGGCATGCTATGCTATCACTCATGGATGGTTTTTCAAGTTATAATCAGATCAAAATTGTACTAGAGGATAAAGAAAAAACAAAATTTGCATTCCCATGGGATACATTTTGTTGGAATGTCATGCCTTTTGGATTAAAGAATGTAGGAGCCACCTATCAATGTGCAATGCCAACAATATTTCATGGAATGATGCACACATTCATGGAGGACTACGTAGATGATCTGTTAGAAAAATATTTTACCATGGGAGGACATTTGGAAATCTTGGATAAAATCTTTACTCAATTGGAAAGTTCAATGTGCATTTAAATCCAAAGAAGTGTGTATTCAGAGTAACATCAGTAAAACTCTTAGGATACATAGTCTCAACTAAACGCATTGAAGTAGACCCGAAAAAAATCAAAGCAATCATGGAAATGCCACCTCTTGAGAACATTAGCCAACTAAGATCTCTACAAGGAAGATTCCAATCCATCAGAAGATTCATCATGCAACTGGCCAACAAAAGTCATCCTTTTAGTCATTTTCTACAAAAGAATGTTTCTTTCAAATGGGATGAAAAGTGTGAACCCACCTTTAATCAATTGAAACAAAATTTGATGAATCCACCTATCTTGGTACCACCCACAGAGGGAAAACCACTGCTACTCTACATAGCAACTTTTGAGGTATCTTTGGGAGCTCTGCTAGCACAAGAAGACTCTATAGGAGAAGAAAGGGTGATCTATTACATCAAAACAATCAATGGCTACAAAAATTAACTATATATACATTCATTGAAAATCTTTTTTTAGCAGTGGTGTTTTCCACTCAACAATTGTGACACTACATGCTAACACATACCATCAAACTGATAACCAAGATAGATCCATTGAAAGATCTACTCAGCAAAGCCAATTTAATAGGAAGACTAGCAAAGTGGGTGATGATATTGAGTGAATTTGACATCCAATATGTGGCCAAAAGAGCAATCAAGGGCCAAGAAATAGAAGATCAGTTAGTTGAAGCACCATTACACGATGATAGTCATCCTATTCATATTGATTTTCCAAATAAAAATTTCCTCACTATGACAACACAACAATGGATATTATACTTTGATGGGTATTACACTCAACATGGATCAGGTGTCAGAATCCTATTTGTGACTCCTCAAGGACACACCATCCCAAAATTTTATAGGTTGATGTTCCCTTTCACTAACAACATGGTAGAATATGAAGCACTATCATTAGTATCAAGGTAGCAATGGAATGGAAAATCATAGAGTTACAGATTTATGGAGACTCTCAATTGGTCATAAATCAGGTTAATGATGACTAACAAATGAAAGATGACAAGTTGATTCCATACAAGAGAATGGTAGATGACTTCAATAAATACTTTGTTGAGATCAAGTTGGAAAAAATTCCAAAAGTAGACAAAAAAGTTGTAGATGTCATGGAAACCATTGCTTCTCTGTTACAAATTCATGTTGGAACAATTGTTTAATCGTGCATATGAAAATACTAAATCCCAAGTCATGTACCATCTAGTTGAAACTAATTCTTCAATCTATGGGAAGATTTATACCTATCTAAGAGACAATACCCTTCCACTTGATCTATCCTGAAACCAAAAATGCAACTTTATCTGTCAAGCAGCCTGACACACCCTAATAGTTGATACACTCTATCGACGAGGTCTCGATGGTACTCTCCTCCAATGTCTTGAATGTAATGAATCTGAAACCACTTTATAGGAAGCTCATGAAGGTATTTGTTGTACTCATTCAAGTAGTCTTACTCTAGCTAAGAAACTCCTATGCTTGGGATATTACTAGCCAAACATGGAGAAAGAATCTTTTCAATTTCTCAAGAATTGCAAGAAGTGTCAAGTCCATGGAAATCTTATACATGCACTAGCGCAGGAGCTCCAACTGTTCACATCAACTTGGCCTTTTTGTCAATGGGGACTTGATCTTGTGGGTAAGATTCATCCATCTTCCTCTAATGGACATAAATTAATCATCACAACCATGGAGTATTTCACAAAGTGGATTGAAGATGTCCCATTAACCACCATCACTGGTAAAAATATTTCCTCCTTCATCCAAAATTACATTATCTGTCAGTATGGCATCCCTAGCTCCATTGTCACTGACAATGGTAGACCCTTCAAAAACCAAGATGTCCAAGAACTTTGTGAAAAATTCCATATCCAACATCACTTTTCCACACCCTACTACCCTCAAGGGAATGGCCAAGTAGAAGCCTCAAATAAGACCAATTTGAAAAGCTTGCAAAAAATATCAACGATGCTAGATGTGACTGCCATGTTCAACTAAACCCTGCTTTGTGGGCATACCGTACTAGCATCCACACCCCTATAGGAGCCACACCATATGCCCTTATATATGGACCAAAATCCATCTTACCTATTGAGGTTGAGTTACCATCACTCTGGGTGTCATTGAAGGGAATCATTTCAGAGGAAGATTATTAAGTGTCTAGGCTACAAGAGTTGGAATTGCTAGATGAATGGCGTCAGTAGGTAGTAGATCACCTAAAAACCTATTAGCAAAGAATTTCTAGAAGCTATAGTCATAGGGTCAAACCAAGAACATTTCAAGTTGGTGACTTGGTCTCGAAGAGAATCCCTTGTAATCACAGGGATCAGAAAGAAGGGAAAATTTGAACCTAATTACAGGGTCCTTTTGTTATTGTATCGGCCGACCGACCGAGCATAATGCTTATCTACACTTTTGAGGGGAACTGCTTGAAGAACCCATCAAAAACCTTTCATCTCAAGAAGTTTCATACATAACTCAATCCAAAGGCATGGTCAAAAAGTAGAAAATCCAAAAAAATAGAAAAGAAAAATGCAAAAAAAAAAATTCGAAAAAGTAAAAAAATACAATAAAAGCAAAAAGAGAAAATACAAAAAAAGTGAAAAAAAAAAATCTACCTTTAATGAAAACTTGGAAAACTCCGCATCTTGAAGTGACAACAAAAATCAAAAAATAGTAAAAGTGCATTAAAAACTAGTAAAACCCGCAACAAAAGTATTTTGTGATAGATTAGCTTTTCCATCTATTGGAGCATGTTTCTCATTCATCCACTTTTTGCCATCATTATGATATGAACCTCATGTACATATTTGGGTTTCCCAGTCATGTTTCACCTTGGCTTGATGATCATTGTGCATATTCACAGTAAATGGTTGGTTTCTCATTGAGAGAAAAATCCTAAACTCACTAGAGGCAACCTACTTTGAGCTTAAAACAACAAACAAGCAGCAGTCAGAAAACATAGCAAACATAATGATCACAACAAAACTCAGCATTGAACATCCATCACAAATTTTAAAAACCAACCATCCAAATGAACAACAAGATTGATCAAAACAAAACTCACCAAATGATGTTCTTTTGAAGCATGGTTTAATCACTTTAGCATGAATGTTCAACTGTTGAATTTTGATTATTGTTATCATTTCTTTGGAGCAACTCAAGAATGTCATGGACTAGAGGAGCTAGGATGGAGTATGATTTTTCTTTGTTTTTTGTCTATGAGTTAATCATTACTACTATGTAAATTTGTCGTGGGACGTGATCTACAAAGTATCATTGATGACATTCAGGATTTTCATAGAAAAAGGATTAACTCTTGTCTATTTTACACAAGCAATACTTAGGTCATCTCGGATCAATTATGCCTAGATGCTTGTGTTACCTTGCAATATCAAAAATCCATGGAAGTTGTACTCATCATGGTTTAATTATACCATTGATGTTTGTACTAACTTTCAACATATTAAAAGCCCAATGATGATACTAAGCACAAGGAATCGGATGACAAAATGACAACATTCTATATTTAGATTTGCATGGTTAAGATAGATTGCATCCATATTAGTTTTGCATCAACATTTTATATTTTCCAAGGCTAGCAAATTTCTAAATGATTTTATCTCTATCATTACAAGCTTGACTACATTTGACATTAAAAAAATTAAAAAATAATTCACATATAGTTGCATAAGCATTATCATATCATACATCCATCCATGCATTAGATCATATATTTTCATTAGAAAAATACAAAAATAAATGCATTACATCTTAAGTTGCATAATAAAATCCATCCCATATAGTATAACAACATTATCCATAAAGCGTATAGGATCATAATCCATGGATCATCATTTCATCATTGCATCCATACATACCCATTGCCTAATCTAATAAACATCACATAGCATATAGAATTCCAGTCAAAGCCATTCATCATAAACATCCATCATAAAAGCAACATAGACAATACATAGATCAATAGTATCGACTGCATCTCATATAATCTCAAAATTAATGTCAAGAGTACAATGATATCATAAAATATGGATAGATACATCAACAAAAAATGGTAAAATATCACAAAGTCCCCAACTGGACAAGTGAATACATCATCAAGTGTCAATACATCAAATATGAACACAAGGCTATTTGTTGCCCCCCAGACGCTGTTGGCCTCACTAAGCCTCCTGTTGTACCACCAGATGAACTTGCACCTAGATCCCTAGGAGGTGGCCTAGTCTCACACCTGGTCGTGATCCACAAATGACTCTGACCTAATCTAGCACTAACTGACTGTGCACAGATAGTGGCGCGCCGCTCTGGAGGAACTACCTCATAATACCGTAGCCTGTAGTACTATGCCTCTCTAGTTGAATGTCATACCTCTCTGAACATATCCCCTGTAGTGGTCTGCTCGAACACTCTATAACCTCTTAGCTAAGGTATCTACCTGCTCACATCTTTGTCTCATGGTATCTCTCTTTGTTGTCAGAGAGGCAATCTGTGCCTATTCCTGAGATAACTATCCTTGTATGCTTTGCACCTGTGCCTATAAGGCATCTATCTATGCTTGTTGCTGACAGCAAGGCACACAAATCTAAATTTGTGATTGCTCTGTTTGCTACTGTCCTGAAGGCACTGTAGATCTCCTCCTCTGAGACACTCTGCCATCTAGTATCAATCCACCTTCACCTTCATCTTCGCCATCACCTCCATCACCACCATCTCCCCCATCTCCACCATCATCCCATCCATCCCTGTCATCTCCCTCCTCATCTCCATCTCCCCCATCCCTCCTCTATCTCAGTGCCTATTGCGGTGCACTCTCATCATCATCCAATGTTCGTGCTGGATCATTTAGACTAGATATCCTTAGGAAAGCATGTGAGAAGAAATATTGCACATATTCATCTATCATCAAAGCATCCACGATCTCTAGACAGTAATCCCATATACGTGGCTACAATCCGAAATACTCTTGACAAGCTGCATAATAGGATAATTTGGGTCCCCACTCTAGAATATCTTATTGTCTCTGTGCATATAATGCCACTCCCTAGGGCATAACCTGAACTCGACCATACTGTCGAAGCAACCTCATGAGTAGGAATCTCTTGATAACAAACGGGGTCCGATCAATCAAATATCTGGAAGTGAAAACATATGGCATCTCAATGTCATCCTTTGGCCACTACTCACAATCCAACTAGGGTCTCCAATCACTATCTCCAGATGATCAAGAACACACCACCAATACTCCAATATGCCCAGCTTGTGTTGGATAACTAGACCTGTATATCCAAAAAAATATGGCCAACCAACTCGACGATCCCTATCCACCACCGGCCGAGTGACAACTATGTGCTCCAAAGCCCAAATTTGCAATAGTGTAACTATAGCTGATAGGCTCATGGATCCAAGATACACCACCTAATGAAAATTGTGTTATAAGTGTGCCAACATGCAAGATCCCCATGTATATCAGATCCCCTATGTGATCATGCTCTCAAATATCTGACCCCAACCAATTGACAGTCCCTTCGACCTATGGTCGGGTTATAAGAAACCTCCAATAAAACTAGCTAGAACACATGGTAATGACTAATATGAAGCAACCATCTCCTGCCATGGGATCTCATACCTAATAATATCATCATCATGAAAAATCCTCCTCAGTGCATCGGTCGCTCCCTGCTCCGTGTGATCATGAACAACTAGCTCGCTGAGAACAAGAATCCCTAATATCTGATATACATCATCTTGAGTGACTGTCATCTCACTTGTTTCTAGATGGAATGAGTTGTGTTTACTATGCCACCTCTTAGCTAAAGCAGTCAAAAGTACCTTGTTGATCCTATTTTGGGGCATATCAATCAAAGAAGTCACACCACATCACCTAATCAAATCCAAATCTGCCTACACCAGATGCAGAATCATGTCCCAGGTCTTCGAGAAACACTCCCAACACTAAAGAACTCTAAAATCCTCCAATAATCATGACATATGACAAATCAAAATTTTATCAAATCAATCTAATAAGCTCTAATGAGATTTTGATCAAATCTCGTTGAGCGTCTATCATTGACCCTAAGCTATCACGAGGTCAATCATCATCTATCCTATCATTGAATCTCACCTATCATGAGATCAATCATCAAACATCATTAACATAATGATTGACACAATCATCAAAAATCCAAAACAAGGAGAACAATCAACAAAATTCAACTCTGGTGTCTATGTGCTAAAAAAATGCGCTAAATCTTTGGATGCACCATCAAATTCCATCAATGCACTATAACACTCTATATATGCTCTAAATCAATAAATGTGCTAAAACATTCTATGGATGACCTGAAAAAATTCATCTGCACTAAAAATCCTAATGCGTGCTAAATCATGCTATCAATGCGCTAAAAAATGACATCTACGCACTCAATCAACCTAAGTGTTAAAACAATAACCATATGTGCTAAATCAGGTTCTCTATGTGCCAAAATGTGTTAACACAGATTTTCAAAAACATAAAAATGGAGGAAAAACACATTCAAATTTCATGAAACGATTTCTCAAGGTACGTACCATAGGTCCATACACGGCCAGGTGGTTATGTCATTGAACTCACTTGAATCAGTGGGTTTGATATGGGATCACTGTTTTGCTCCAATTGCTCAATCAACTCAATCTCCAAATGCAAATGAATTCAAATGAGCTCACTTTTTCATCTTTTTATCTTTTAAAGGGGTAAATGGAGGGGTAATTAAGTGGGATTCATTTTATTTTTCAAAAATGTGTCAATTAATCAATTAGCAAACTCAATCTTCTTTATTGAGAGATAAATTGGTGAAATATGGGTATGTGTAGGATCATGATGGGCCAAAAAGTGGCGATATGATGGGTATTTGTAGGGTATGTGGCTGACGACTTTTCTTTTACACAAAATTGATGAAATGAAAATGGTTTTTAAAGGAGATTCTCAACTTCCCACGAATATAAATTATGCTTTAGTTTGATTTTAATAAATTATTATTATTCATTTTCTATTTGAATTACGACTAAAGTCCTAATTGATAGGCTGATTGAAAAACATCTATAGATTTCAAATGGTATCACTTTTTTTGAATCCAAAACATGCGTCACATTCTATGCTTACATACTATAGGATTAAAAAAATGAAAACTGAATTTCATGAATTTTGACCAAGTTAAGGTGGTCCGGACATACAGATTTTTTATATTTTTTTAAAAGTTGTAATAAAAAAATCATATTTAGAAAATTTTTACTTGGAAAATAATTACAAAAAATATGCATCACACATCAGGAAATGGAGTCATCCTACTTATATCTAAAATATTATAAAAAAATATTATCATTTTATTGTGGTTAGGGTGGTTAGAAGGACACCTACTTCTTATTTTTTCCTTGAAATTTAAGTACTACTACATTGAAATTTCAAATTTTCACCAAATAGATTTTTTTTTTAAACAAACCTAGTAGTTTAGAAAATACATTCAATTTTCTATAGATTCTGTTCTTACATATTTTTGAAATAATATAGATAACTTATTCAAATTTTTCGTCAAGTTCCTAACTCTAATTTTTTTGAATTTTTGCCACTTAAGGGCCTATTTTTTCCATGATGATCCTGCACATACCCATATCCTGAAATTTTTGAAAATCATTGTAAAATCTTAAAAATCATCAGAAATTCAAAATTTCCCAATTTATCTCCCAAGGGGGCATACTCACGTTATCAGTCACAAAATTAGCGGCCAGGGCATATGAATTTTTTTTATTAGCACTAGCAAATTGTTCTTTTAAGTAATGTGCCACAAACACATCACTTCAAAGACGGGAAAAATGTATACACTTAAAATTGGTCTAGAGAAATTACTTAAACATAAGTTATTTAATTAATGATCTTTAATTCATCTACTTATAAATAAATTGACAAGATTTATTTAAATAGTTCACTTTCTTAAATTCTTCTTATTCTAAATCATTTTCTTCATGTCTTAATTAAATAAACAACTTTAATTAGTTTTTTTCATTTAATTAACTCTCTTATTAAATTTGAATTTAAGCATGCATTTCTACTAATTTCTCATCTTCCACCTCATCATGTGTCTCACGAAATTAATATTTTTTAATATTTAATTGGCATTTATCTTCAACAAATTCTAACCAATTTTGAGACACTTGGCCTTTAGCTCCATTTGATTCCTCTCCACACTTGGAAATTTGTTCTACTAAAGGGAACACACTCATTGATTCTCTCTAACCTCTTTACCTTTAGTTGTCCATCTCTCTAGATCAAATCCAGACCATTGAATCTTGCCACATAGGCTGATGCCTTGGAGAAATCTATAAAAGGAACCTCATTTACAACATTTCATATAGAGAGAGCAGTAGTAATTAAACTCTATAGAATTTTAGAGAGCATTGTCATTAGCATCTTAGCATTAGCATTCTAGTATTTTCATCTTGTTGGCAAAAGCAAGGATAAATATGGCCGAGAGGGGGTTTGAATTAGTGGTCCACATATAAATTTAAACTTTACAAACTTAACTTTAATCTTAGATCTGATGAATAAAAAATTAACCATAATCAATTAACACATCAGAGAGACAAAGAACACCAAGATTTTTGTGTGGAAACCCTGTTAGGGGAAAAACCACAGTGGATGTCAGTCCACAAGATTATACTTTGTTAAAAGTATAAAGAAGAATAATAAGGGGAATGAACATGCATTCATGCTCACTGCTTAGAGCTCACTACTCAATTACAAATAGAAGACTCACTATCTTATAGAAAGATTCAGATTAAAACCATCCAAAAATTTGAATTGAGAGAATGGCTTCTGTCCAAGCCTGATTATAGTTCCAGTTAGGCACAATACTTCTGCATACTTCAATCAACCTTCTACACACTTTCTCTTCAATGATATTCACACTTATGCACACAAGACCACACAACGTATACTCAACACACCGACCACACTTCGCATACTCCACAAAATTGCTTCTTATATATTTGCCACAAAGATTTCACCATAACAAAGTCGGCTAGAGGAAAAGAATATATTTTCAATGTCGGCTTAAATTCATAATTAAATTTTCAATGCACACCCACCAAGGTCAGCCACAACATAGTGGGGACCCAAATTCACTTCTCCAAAACAAGAATACTCCAATTAATCACGCCTCGAACATCCATAACACGCTAGCATCAACATGTCAGCCAAGAACAAGAAAAATCGGACATGCGCAAGAAAATATTTTCAATCACGAGCTTCACTGGATCATGTGGACATACCACAAAAATTGAGGATGAACTAGAGACATCTAAAAACACCAAGAAATAGTAGAGAGACATCCGCAACAACTGAGATAACTAGGAACATACAATATTCACTCAGAAACTTTGATAGAGACCAGCAAACACTATCAGACCACAACTTGCACATGAGTTCATGCAAACCTCTGAAATTTCTGGTAGATGATCTAGACATACTCAACATAAACCCTTTGATCCAAAATAACTAACCTTTTACATACATAACGTAATGCCTTCATGACTTGCATAGTTCCACTAGGAACCTAGAACACATTCACTTATAATTTTCTCAATATCTTTGACATATACAACACTTAGAATATCAAATGCTAATAGTGTTGACATCAATGACAACCATGTATTAGCATCACATCCCATCCAACAATTTCCCAACAATCTCCCCCTTTGGCATTGATGGCAACACATGATGTGAAAAATACCATCAACCCAACACACTACACAATTGCTCTTCTTCTTGGAAAGATTTTTCATTCTGCACTTCTCCCCCTTAGATATTTACATTTTTCACATTACACTTCTCCCCCTTTGACATCAATGGCAAAGGTAACTATGACCTTTCCACATACATGCTCTGAGCCATATCTCTGCACATCTGACTACTCCCCCTGAGTAGCAGCCACAAAAACATCAATCTAGATTAAAATATAGCAATGTAGTTCACAGATTGATGCTAGTAAGTGCATCATTTAGTTCTTGTTAGGAGGGGTAACTACCCCTAGCATTCCTCTGAGATACTCAAAATTATCTTTCAACAATGGCTTTGTAAAGATATCTGCAATTTGTTCTTTTGTAGGCACATACTCCAATCTAACTTCCTTTTCATTCACTTTCTCCCTTAAGAAGTGAAACTTGATTGATATATGCTTGGTTTTCGAGTGTAGTACCAGATTCCTTGATATATTTATTGCACTTGAGTTGTTACAGTATATTGCAATAGGTTCTTCATATAACACCTTGATATCTTTCAACATTTGTTTCATCCATAACACCTAAGTACAATTATTTGCAGCAGCAATATATTCTGCTTCCACAATGGATAGATAAATAGAGCTCTGCTTCTTGCTTAACCAAGATACCAGCTTCTTCCCAAGGAAGAAAGCACCACCACTAGTACTTTTTCTATCATCCACATCACCAGCCCAATCAACATCTGTATAAGCACATAGTGTAAGATCATCATCCTTTGAATACCAAAGTCCAAAATCAGCAGTTCCCTTCAAGTATCTAAAAATTCTTTTGACAACATTTACATGTGATTCTTTCGGATTGTCTTGAAATCTTGCAACCATACATACAACATGCATAATATCTGGCCTTGTCTATGCCAAGTAGAGTAATCCTCCAATCATTGATTTGTATCTAGTTTGATTTGCCTTAGGAGAATCATAATTTTGTGTCAACTTACATGCGGTTACCATGGGTGTACCAACCGGTTTGGAATCATCCATACCAAACTTCTTTAACAGTTCTTTCACATACTTGGATTGAGATATAAAAATCCCTTGATCCAATTGTGAAACTTGCAATCCCAAAAATAAATTCATTTCACCAATCATGCTCATCTCAAATTCATTCTTCATTTCATCAACAAACTTCATGCACAAATTATCATCTCCACTAAAGATGATATCATCAACAAAAACTTCTA
This sequence comes from Sequoia sempervirens, assembly GCA_007258455.2. Taxonomy (NCBI): domain Eukaryota; kingdom Viridiplantae; phylum Streptophyta; class Pinopsida; order Cupressales; family Cupressaceae; genus Sequoia; species Sequoia sempervirens. The sequence continues at coordinate 239,157,193 of VDFB02379711.1, forward strand.
TGATTAACTCCTTATCATGATCTATCTTGAAATATAAGTTACTGTCAGCAGTACCTTTTGAGAATCCAAGCTTTAGTAGGTATTTGTCTAGTCTGATATACCAGGCTTTGGGGGCTTTTTTGAGTCCATACAAGGCTTTCTTTAACCTACAAACCATGTCTTCCTCATTTGTTAGCTGAAATCCATCTAGTTGTTCAATATGCACTTCTTCTTCAAGTTCCCCATTTAGAAATTTGGACTTTACATCCATTTGGTAAACTTTGTAGTTCTTGTAAGCAACATAAGCAAGAAATAGTCTTACTGCTTCAATTCTAGCAATAGGGGCAAAGGTCTCTTTGAAATCTATACCTTCCATTTGGGAGTAACCTTTACATACCAATCTCACCTTATTCTGGACCACTTCACCATCTTCATTCAGCTTGTTTCTGAATACCCACTTAGTGCCAATCACATTCTTGTCTTTGGGCCTAAGAACTAGTGTCCATGTGTCATTCTTTTCAATTTGTGACATTTCTTCTTTCATAGCTTCCAGCTAGTGTACATCTTGACAAGCTTCAGTGACATTCTTAGGTTCAATTTTGGAAATCAGACAGTATTCTTCAGCAATTTTCTTTCTAGTTTGCACTCCTTTGCTCTTGTCTCCTATGATTTGACTTTCAGAATGATTCAACTTTACATACCTTGGAGTTTTAGGACTCTCT
>VDFB02379711.1:239157913-239184773 GCA_007258455.2 Sequoia sempervirens
CTTGAAAAAATAGAAGGAAACACTTATACCTTATTGTAGAAAGGATAGATAGGTTTCTCCTCTCTATACTTTGGTCCAACAAAACTTTTAAATATGCCTTGTCCATTCTCACATTTCCTGGATTCGATCACTATTTGATCCAATTGGACTTAGTTGGGAACTCTACTCCAAGGGAATTCAAATCCTCTTTTAAATCTGAACACATGTGGTTCAAAGATGATAACTTCTTGATTTTTCCTAGGAAATGGTGGGAAAATATACCCTTTATAGAAAGCTCTAGATTTTTCCAAATAACTAGAAAACATCAATTCATAAAAATCCAGATTAAGTAATTGAATCAACTCCACTTCAAGAATGTTTTTAAATAAAAAATCCTCTTGTTACAAAAAATACATATACTTAATGAATAGGTCATTCAAAAGGGCATTGACCAAGAATCCTTCTAGAGGCATAACAAACTCCAGAAAGAATCAAAAGAAATTCTTGCTAGAGAAGAAGTATATTGGAAATAGAAATCAAGAGAATCCTAGTTAAAAGAGGGAGATATGAATATGAAGTTCTTCCACACCTCAAATAAGGTGAGACGTAATGCTAATACAACATTCTCTACAAAATTCTACCTCTAATGAGCTATTAAAAGAGGAGCTACATATTTGAAATGATGCTATTTTATTCTTTTCAGAGTCAAGATATGGATAAAAAAGAATGGGAAATCCTAAATTACATACCAAAGTTTCTTAGTCTAGATGAAAACAAGTTTCTCCTAGCTTCATTCACCTTAGAAGAAGTTAAAACTATAGTCTTTTCACTTTCTATAGATAAAGTCATAGGGCCAAATGATTTCACTACATTATTTTATCAGAATTGTTGGGATTTTGTGGGAAGAGACCTCTAGTTGGCCTTATAATATAATCACACATATATGGCACAATGATAAAAGAGCTTAAAACCACTCATATTACCCTTATCTCTAAAATTAAATCTCCTTCCTCATTTTCTGATTTTAGACCTATATCCCTCTGTATTGTTATTTACAAAATAATTTCAAAAGAAATAATATTAAGGCTTTCCAAACTCATCCTAGGCATAATTTTGGAGGAACAAGGAGGTTTTATACTAGGGAAAGAGATATTTGAAGGAGCAATAATAGATCATGATATCTTGCATTGAATTCATCAAGACAAAATCCCGACTATGACCATAAAATTAGATATGATGAAGGCCTATGATAAAGTAAACTAGGTCTTATTAGAGGTATTGAAGAGGCTTGTATTTGCAACATAATGGTGCAAATGGATCCATTCTTTCCTTAATTCATCTAATATTTCAATCCTCATAAATGAATCTCCATTTGTTTTAGTCTTTGCTTCTCAAATGGTAAGGCAAGGGAACCCTCTTTCTCCCTTCCTCTTCATCTTGATGGTAGAAGCACCGAGCAGGGAAATTTCAAATTTCCACACATCAAAAAGTGGTATGGTATCAATATTCCAAGATCAAAGATCTCCTGCACACATTTCATATTTGTAGATGATACAATATTTGGTGATCCATTGGTGCAAGAAATTAAAAAAATTATTTGCTAGACAACTACTATCTAATATCAGGATAAACAATTAATCTAGGAAAACCAAAAATATTTTTTTAGAACATAAGCACTCTAGTAATTGGTTATATCCTTTATGTCATAGAATTCAAACAAAATATCCTTCCTTGTAGCTATTTGGGGATTCCCTTCTTTACAAGGGTCCAAAAGGGATCATATTGGAGTAAGATCTTCATGGCTATTCAAAGTAGAGTAGCTTCCTAGAGGGGAAAATAACTATCATTGGCAGGAAGATTTACTATGATTAGATTAGTTTTATCTACCATTCCAAATTACTTCCACCCCATTAAATAATTAGTCCCAGGTTATCTTTATTGGAGTCTAATACAAAATCGTTAGTCTTCATACAAATTGATAAATTGTCTTGAATATAATCATCAAGTATATATAATATATCATGACTAGTTATTCTTTTTAAAGTTCTTAGGCAAGTAGTTTAGATATAAAAAATATTTTTAAATAGTTTGGTTTTTGGTAAGACCATTTTAGTGTTAGATGTTATTCCTTAATCATCAACACAAAGTAGATTTTTTTGGAAAAAATATTGTAGAATTTCACATTGTATAGGTTTATTCCCATAGCTCTTTTAGACTTGATCTTCATGAAAGGTCAAATTTATAGTTTTAGAGGTCAATTTAACATATTCATAATCACTCTACCAAATTCCAAGAGCAACTCAATTTAAATTTCATCATTCTACTTTCAATACATAGAAGAAATAATAATTGTAATTTTTGGTTCAAAATCTACGATAAAAAAAAAATACAATTATCATTCCACCATCATAATTGGCTAAGTCCATTTATTTTTATTATTTCTAGATTAAACACTTATGTTACATAATCTATCATAGCTCTTAATCGAGTTAATTGACTATCTTATTCATAAAATATTTTTTGTGAAGGAATTATTTTGTTTCCTTGTTCTCTACACCATTATATTTGTATATTTTAATAATATATTCTCTATTTTGATAATTTTCTAATATATTAAACTGTTTTTTATAAATTTAATTCCAAGTAATGTTAAAATCTTAGAAAAACATTTAAACATATATTATTAAAATATTAGTGTAAGAAAAATAATTTTAATATATTAATTATCTATGTTAATTAAATAAATGTAATTAATTAAGTGCAAATTAAATCAGATGAATATACCTAGGAAAGGTATTTGCAATAATAGCACATAAATTAAATTAGAGTATTACATCTACTTAGCTCTAAACTTATTTTTCGGGTAACAAATTAATATACTTAATTTGATGAAGGTCTCAAGATCCAAATCGACATAAAAAATGATGAAGGCCAATTTGGAGTGTCTCATGTTTGATGCAAACCTTTTTGGATTTAATATGACATACATAATTAATCTATGTTGTGTAGGATTGAACTAATAAGATGTGCACCTAACAATGAGTTTTCTTTTGCCTCTTGGTATTTGAATTTATCAAAATGATGTGTAGAGAGACCTTTTTAGGAGTTTTTCATCACAATAGATAAATAAATTCTCCTATTTCAAATTACTTTCGCAATCCCAAGTAATGACAATGAATGATACCCACTAGAACATTCACCAAATTGTAAGTAGCCTATATGTAGATGTGACCCTTCAAAAAATGGAGTATGCTATAATGAATTTATCTTTTCCTAACCTATGAGCTAATTGCACATTGAATGTCTTTAAATACCATGACATAGAAAACATGTCACATAAACATAGGTTGGGTTAGCTCATAATGACTAGTGGAGAAAGGAAAAAGAGTTGGAGTTTGAATATTAAAATTTGAACTCTAAGGTCATTCCTACATAAAAGACAACTCAAAAATAAATTGTAAAGTTAAATGATAATTTTGAGCTAAGAAATGAATATATAGAAGTAAGTGTAAATTGACATGCAATAGTAATGAATAATTTGAAATGGGTAAGAATTTGTATAAGTGAGAATAAATCAAGATGGATAAAAACTAAGACTTCTACTTAAATATCAAATGGTTTAATAGACAAATAGTCAATAACAATTTTGAATTTTATTCAATTCAAAAAAATGATTAACAATCTTTTTATTTTTATTGATCAAAGTTTACAAATCATTGTTGAACCTTATAATTGAAGCATAAACAATCCCTAGCACAAAAAATTACCTCCTACTAATTTATTATTACATTCAAACATTCCCAAATTTGTGAAGATAATGTAAATGCATATTCCTTAAATGATTGAGCATGTCAAAACTAACACATCCTAGAATTTATAATATAGTTTTTTTTGTTGTTTGGTTGCAAAGTAGAGGTTGTTTTGCAACCAATATATCTACTCCACATGATTGAAAATAAGTTATCGAAAACGAATTACTGATAGTTTAACAATCCACCGCAAATATGAGTGGATCTAAATGTTAATGCGGGTTTAATGTTTTAATGAACAACTGATTCACCCCCCTTCTTAGTTGTCTTGTGCATTCAATACTATAGAGAAATTGACATACTCAATTTGACGAGGGTCTCAAGATTCAAATTGGCATAGAAAATGGTGAAGGCTAATTTGGAGTGTCTCATGTTTGATGCAAACTTTTTTGGATTTAATATGGGATGCATAATTAATCTATGTTGTGTGGGATTGAACTAATAAGATGTGCACCTAAGAATGAGTTTTCCTTTGCCTATAGGCATTTGAATTTATAAAATTAGTATGTAGAGACACCATTTATGGAGCTTTTCATCTCAATAGATAAACACATTCTCCTACTTCAAATTTCTTTCACAATCCCAAGTAATGACAATGAATGGTACCTAATATAACATTCACCAAATTGTAAGTAGCCTATATGTAAATGTGATCCTTTAGAAATTGAAGTATGCTATAATGAATTTCTCTTTTCCTCACTCAAGAGCTAATTGCACATTGCATATCTTTAAATACCATAACAGAGAAAATATGTCACATAAACATAGGTTGAGTTAGTTCATAATGACTAGTGGAGTAGAGAAAAAGAGTTGGAGTTTGAATATTAAAATTTGAACTCCAAGGTCATTCCTATGTAGAGAACAACTCGAAAATAAAATTTAAAGTTAAATGATAATTTTGAGCTAAGAAATGAATATATAGAAGTAAGTTTGAATGGGCATCTAATAGTAATGAATAAATTCCAAATGAATTAAAAATTGTCTAAATGAGAATAAATCAAAATGAATAAAAACTAAGAATCTACTTAAATATCAAATGATTTAATAGACAAATAGTCAATAACAATTTCATATTTTATTCACTTAAGAAAAAGTGATAAACTATCTTCTTAATCAAAGTTTACAAATGATTATTGAACCTTATAATTGAAATACTAATATATTATTACATTCTTACATTCCCACTAAAATTAACACAAAACTAAAAAAGAAAAGCATGTATGCGAATTTCAACTTTACCATTAAATTTGTGAATATAATGTAAATGCCTATGCTTAGATGATTGAGCATGTCAAAACTAACACATCCTAGAATTTATAATATAGTTTTGTTTGTTGTTTGGTTGCAAAGTAGAGGCTGTTTGGCAACCAATATATCTACTCCACACTACTGAAAACGACTATCGAAAACGAATTACTGACATTTTAATTATCCACCGCAAGTATCAGTGTACCTATTCCTGTGCTTATTCAAAACTGTTGGAAGAAAATAATGCTATAGTAAGAACGTGTGCAAAGAAAATAATATTTGGTGAGAAGCACTGCACACCAAACTTCGTTGGGTGAACAGAAATCTACTCTCTCCAAACATTCAGGCTATTGTGGGTCCTAAATTTTCCCTTTAAAGTTCGCAGCCCTTTCCGTTCGATTGCAGAATGCCCACAGCACTTTGTTTGGATAGAGCAACTTCTGGGGCCTCTTCTACTGCACAGCACAGGAAGATTTGTATTGAGTATAAGATTTGTTTTGTTTTTAATTTCAATGGCAGGATCTCTCTTTCTGCTACTGTGGACCCTGTCATTGAACTTAAAAACAAAACAAATCTTATACGGAACAGAAATCTCCTATGCTAGCAGTAGCGGAGGCCTCGCAAGTTGCTGTATCGATCCAAACAGAGTGTTGTAGTTATTATGCAATCGATTGGAAAGGGTGGAAAACTTCAATGGGAAAATCTAGGACGCAAGATAACCTCCGTGTATTGGTTTTTGTGTCGCTTTCTTCTCACAGTTTACAACAAAGGGTTGCCTAAATTGGTTTAAACAACTCCTGTACTGGATGGTGTACATGTTCTCCAAGCTCTCATGAATGCACTTTAAGCTGTCGGGAATGGATCTTTACCTTACACAGTTCGATTATTTGAGCGAATTAGGAATAAGCCATAACATGATTGTTTCCTCCCAATGAATGTAATGTTCGCCTCCAATTGTTTGTCCATAAATGCATTATGCAACTAAAATTCTGAGCATTTGAGCTTTGTCTATTAATTGTTTAGATATTTTTGCTAAGTCCGCTGATAAACAGATAACTAAGTGCAAGGTCGGAGTGAAATTTGCAGGAGGCGGGGGAGAGCAGTCGAGCACTGGTTTTGGTAGAAGATGTAAGCGCAGCAAAATATTTGCATGGGCAGGACTGTAGGCTGTTCTTGTAAAATGTTATTCTTAGGAAAAATATTTATCATTTTTTACTATAGATGAAGTGTAAAACTATTATTGAGCATTTGCTCATTGAGAGATTATAGTGTTGTAGTCTAAATGATGGTGGGAAGGGTACTAACCAAGAATAAGCTCTTGCATTTACAAGAATGTGTTGGATACAATTAACAAAAATAGTTTACAGCCTATTATAGGCAGCTAGTTATTTTATAGAAATTCGAAGGAGCTATTAAATTAAATAATATAATTTCTTAAGATTAATGGAAAAAATATTTATATCAATCTGTCATAACATATTGGATATATATCAAATCTAATATCAATGACAATTGACATCCATTAAACTAATATTTTTAAATGATTTTTGTAAACCTGAAACACTTAGGAACTTAATGCTCTTAAGAATCATTGTTCTATTTATATAACTTTGTAAGGTTAGATTGCCAAGATACTTGCAACTATTATTTTTGACAAAAATATTTTTTCTATAATGATGGGTGAATGTCTTTCAAAGATACAATACTCATATAAGTTGGCAATATTCAATTGACAAAGGTGATAAATAATGCACACAATTTTTATAATTATGAAGCTTGTAATATGTAATCAATGTCGATCTATAAAATAAATATTTGATCTAGCCCTAGAAAGACATGATTAAACTAAAAATATGGACCCTATATTAAAGGCTTATAAAAGAATAATTCAAAAAGAAAAAGAAAACTAAAATACACCTTTAAAATAAATTAGATTCTACTTTAGTCAACATTAGCTTTTCAAACCCTACTCTAAGTGTTACATGAACATATAAGAAAGGCACAAGTTTAATTGTACACAAAGTTAATAGAAAAGTGAATGTGATAAATAATAATTTTCAGATGTTTCAATGTCAATTAAATCAATTGATCAAGTGCCCAAGTAATTATTCATATCAATTTCTACTAGAGAGAGAAATCATTTGAAAACTAAACTCCTTTTTTTGCTTTCTACATTTTCCCTAGTACATTTGATGCCTATAATGCAAACATGAAGATTGAAAAGTTTAGAATTCTAAATTCTTCTAAAGAGAAATATATTCCCATTCAAATTTCATATTATATTACTTTAGAGTTTGCCTTGAAACAAATTTCTTAAATTTGCGCACCTTGTGATTTCAATTTTTTTGCACTTGCCTATACTTTCCTGATGATCCGGCATAGCAGGGGCCCCAACAGGGCTCCCCCACAAGAATATTATGCTCCCTCTCTTACAAAAACTTCTCCTTCTTTGCATGTTGAGGCTTTAAATGTACACCAGGTAAATCTCCTACCTTGAATCCATTGGAAAAGGATGTTTTTCTATCTAGGGAGGACCAAGTTTCCTACATTGACAAACTCATGGGAGAAAATGCATTGAAAAAGGTATCTCAGGGTCCTTTATCTATTTTTTGTACTATGGAGGGTGATGAAGTGGACATCCTAGATCAACTTCTAGATGAGGCTATTGAGGGCCTAAAGCTATAACTAGTGGGGAAATTCTTTACAAGCTGGCCAAATATTGACCAAGTATGAAAATGGGCTAATGACACTTGGAATCTTGAGCATAGTCTTTCAGTAAGTGTTATGGTTAAAGGATTATTATTTTTTAGCTTTGTTTTTCCCAAAGAAATGATTAAGGTTCTTACAAGAGGCCCTTGGGCCTTTGATCAGGGTTTTGAGAATATCTTGTCCCTAAGCAAGTAGAAACCTAGATTTGATGCCTTTTCTCACCTTGGAAAAGTGGCTCCTACTTGGGTCAGGATCCTTGGTTTACCCTTAGAACTTTGGAACCAAAATATCTTCAAAGGAATTGTAGATTCCCTTGATACCCTCTTAAATTTTGACAAAGTAACCCAACTCAAAAGATGAGTGGTTTTTTCTAGAATATGTGTGAACGCTTTTGTTAACACATTCCTCCTAACCTCTATAAACCTAAAGAAAAAATTTGGTAAATGGGTTCAACCCTTGGAATATGAAAATGATAAAATCTATTGCTAGATCTATAATAAGTTTGATCACTTACAAGATGTTTGTAATAAAAAAATTGAGGAACCAAAGACATATGAGTTGAGGGTGTGAAAAAATTACCCTCCTAAAATTACTAAACCCAAGGATTTGATGAAGGACCAACTTACTCCTTCATTCCCCTCCTTGGATTTTCCTATTCCATGTAAGGTGATGGAGCCTCTCAGGGCCTTGTGGTCAAAAACTTTACTAAGGTATCAGTGAAGTCGATAGTGTTGTTCGCTTCACCCATTAGACCTAAAGATGTTGATTTGCATCTAGAAGAAAAAGAGCAACCTCTATTCCCCAATTTAGAGTCTTTCCATGCGAATTTTCGCCAAACTAATCCTTACATGATTACTCACAAACAAATGGAGGGCAATAAGAAAAACTAGTCACAAGAGGGGAAAGGAGAATGTCAATATGCAAGAAAGAAAATATAGAATCCCCTGAGGAAGGAGAGATAGACAATAATTAGGAATCAAGTTTTAACTCTTTCCCGAAGCCCCTTTGGTGGAATAAAAATAGGAAGTGGTTTAAAGTTAATCTATTAAACTAGAAATAAAAAAAGTGTAAAAAATGGTAAGGATCAAAAGAATCTTTCTCCTCCCCACTTGAAAAATTTATGGGATGAATATGGAAACCAAGTCAATACTAAATCAAGAAAAAATAAGGCGCATGGTAGAGGAAGAAATAAAGTTGGAAGGCCACCTTTGAAGTGCTAAAAATGAAGGTGAAATTGTAGCTTAAAACCTATAAACCTATGTGACTGTAGATTTAATTAAGTGTTCTTTATCACAAATAATCATGTATGATTAATCTATTTAGATCAATTTTACCAATTCTAGAAAGAGTCATAAGATTGTAGAAGAATGAGACAAGAAGATAGAAGTGAAGCAACATATACGTAGAGAAACCATTTTAGGAAAAAACTCCACCAGAATTAATAGTGTTTGTATTATTTAACCTTAAAACAAGATTACAATAATACTATATCAATCCTTGATTGATATGCTTCTCTTTCTTTCAACAATCCTTCTTCATAACTTGCAATAAACTCTCATACGCTTGTTGTAGCACAAGCTATCCAAGCATTCCATGTGACCAAGCATGAATCCCCACATCCCATGCCATGCTTCAAAGCCTCACACATGCACAAGCTCAAACTACAAACATTCTACTCTGCAATAAACTTTGATGTAATTTTTGTAATAAATAGACAATTAATGAGCATGTATCCTCATAAGAGTTATCAAATACAAGCGCATAAAGCTCCTATCAAAAATCTATGCCTAGATTGTGCAAGTAGAGTTCCACATTGTAACATGAAGTCAAAACCAAAGTCTCTTCAATTTAGGTGCCCCAAACTAAACACTTAACTGATCATTGGTCAATAAAATATCTTGCAAACATTACCTCAAAGTTGGTTCCTAAGAATGAGCCCACTTAATTGAGCCTTGTAAATATCTTCTCATGCAAAAGGTTTTAACTCAAATATGCCAACTTGGGTGCCCAACGTGGGTCCAAGTCAATCTTAGTTAATTAAAACATGTCTATCTACCAATTCATGCAAACATTGTGCACGATTGATCATCCCCACTTAACTGAAAGTATTCACTTGCTATCTGTCATGCAACTGAAGTCATTAGTCATGAAGTTCAAGTCAACTAAAGTCAACTAGCATTCAACTGAAACTAACTACATGCAACTGAAGATAATTAAACCATAACTGAACTGAACTGAATTGAACTGATACTGAATTGAACTAAACTAAACTAAACTAGATTCCACTCATGTAAATATCAATCACTAACTTGTAAGATCTAAAGATGTATTACTGAAGTGTTATCAATCCTCTAAACAGTTAACTTAAGTAAGGTGGGTTCTAGGTTCCATGTGGGAACCCCATGTGTTCCTACTTTTTAGGAGCTCTTCTTGGGCATCCCCACATGTTCCTTTCATTTAGGAAGAATTACAAATGTCAATTTACATGTTCATTTCATTCAAATTTAATCTCTTTCTAATCCTAGTTTTGGGGAACACTTTCCAAGGACTTAGGAGATACATGAAATATGTTTAGGATTGCAATTAAATGGAATCCTATTCCCAACATTCTCTAACTTGACATTATACATTGCAATTATTCTAAAAAAGGAATCATTATCATAAATCAAGTATAGGAATCAAAGGCAATGGCCTTCCTGCACCAAGAGAACTTATCTGCAACATTGATCAAAGTGTCAACTTTCTCAATCAATACCTTTCTCAAGTCTCTATAACCAAACTATCATAGTTATAACTTCATGCTATCAACATAACAACCCAAATCTACAAACAAATCCCTATATATCCACCATCGTACAAAATAAGACTTCAATGTAATAACACACATAAACATGTGATAAAATACCTCAGAAGTAACTCATTGTAGTAAAGTGTAACAAGTCCAAGAGAGTTGCCCCTCTCATTTAGAACACATATACCTTTTGGAACTTCCACTGTATAGATAATGTCAAATCTGAAAACAAGATCACAACATTAACAAATCCTCCTATAACATTTCACATAGAGGATGTGGCTAACTCATCTATCATAGTGTCAAAGAAGCATACAATGATGTGCAAAATACATCTCTCATAACATAAGAACCTTTAAGAAGAAGAAAATATTCCCACAAAGAGAGAACCTTCAAATCAAACCATGTTCTTATACCACACTAACATGTGCCAAACTGTGTAAAGTAATATATCCTTCAATACTCTCAAACTAAAAGGATATGAACATCTAAACATTCAACTTATAATGAAACATGGTAGAACCTAGATGTAAACCTCTCACAAAAAGTAGATCAAACTTAGCCAAACATTCCCACAACAAAAGGGAATATGCCCAAAGCCACTAACTATCTCTTGTACCTCTCCTAGCCAAATCCTCATAACTAACTCAAGTTCAATATTGCAAGGAGAACAATGGATATACATAAAATCATGCATCTACTTCTCAATAATCCCTCATAACTCAATTTTCAAGACTAATGCATAATAGAATATAAGATAAATCTAAATAATGCATCCAATAATTAGGTGGGAAACACCTCTTAGATCGTTTTACCTACTGAGTAGACCAAGAGTGGGATACAAGATTGTCTTGTGCATACAACACCAAGCAATATAGGATTTCAATAAAGACAACCTTCTCATCAGGTCTATGATCTAGACTCACATCCATTTCCAGGTGTAGGCTCCTTGGTTTTTAGTATTGAAAAACTTTTATAACAAGTACCTGTTCCAACACATATCTCTTAACATAAGAAATATCTATCCTAACCCAAGTCTCTCTAGTATCCATGAGCACCCACCAATCAATCCATGCCAACTTCAAATGCAACCTGCATAATCATGAAGCTCCAAGAAAATAATTAATACTGAAAACCAAAAATAACTACATCCTATCAAAAGAAGAATAACACCTTTACCAAAGACTCTAAAGGTCCTCCATGAAACAAGATGTTTAAACCTCTTCAACTCACATGACGATTAACTATATCCTACCAAATATCCCACTAAATTGTGACACCAAGCTATACATGACAACAAGATAAACATCAAACAATCACTATCAAAAACTCCCATTAAAAAATGTAGCCAAGCTATCCATGGCATGTCGTGATAACCATCTCCTAACTAGATCCATTGAATCTTTCAATATCTAGACAAGAAGTAGAACTCATTGTAACATACTTCTTTTAGAAATCTTTAATAGCACAATAGTACAAGCTCCCACTACAGCCAAAAAAACTTCAAACTTTTAAGTGAAAGGTGTCCCAAACTCTACCCAACCGTTAGCTTTGATACCAAATTTTGAAAATGAAGGTGAAATTGTAGCTTAAAACTTGTAAACCTATGTGACTGTAGATTTAATTAAGTGTTCTTTGTCACAATTAATTGTGTATGATTAATCTGTTTAGATGAATTTTACCAATTGTAGAAAGAGACAAAATATTGTAGAAGAATGAGACAAGAAGATAGAAGTGACACAACATATATGTGGAGAAATCCTTTTGGGAAAAAACTCCACCAGAATTATTAGTGCTTTTATTAGTTAACCTTAGAACAAGATTACAATAATACTATATCAATCCTTGATTGATACGCTTCCTTTTCCTTCAACAATCCTTCTTCATAACCTGCAATAAACTCTCATACACTTGATATAGGACAAGCTATACATGCATTCCATGTCACCAAGCATGAATCCACACATCCCATGACATGCTTCAAACCCTCACACATGCACAAGCTCAACCTACAAACCTGCTACCCTACAATAAACTCTAGATGATGCAATTGTTGTAATAAATAGACAATTGATGAGTATGTAAACTCATGAGTTATCAAATATAAGAGCATAAAGCTCCTCTAAAAAATATGTGCCTAGATTGTGCAAGTAGAGTTCCACACTATAACATGAATTCAAAATCAAAGTCTCCTCAATTTAGGCACCCCAAATTAACTAATCGTTTGACAAAAAAATATCTTCCAAACATCACCTCAAAGTTGGTGCCCAAGAATGGGCCCACTTAATTGATCCTTGTAAACATTTTCTCATGCAAAAGGTGTTAACTCAAAGATGCCAACTTGGGTGCCCAAGGTGGGTCCAAGTCAATCTTAGTTAACTGAAACATATCTCTCCATCAATTCATGCAAACATTATGCATGATTGATCGTCCCCACTTAATTGAAAGTATCCACCTATTATCTGTCATGCAACTGAAGTCATTAGTCATGAAACTTAAGTCAAATAAATTCAATTAGCATTTAACTGAAACTAACTACATGCAATTGAAGATAATTGAACCATAATTGAACTATACTAAACTGAACAAAACTGAATTGATACTGAATTGAGCTAAACTAGACTAAACTAAACTAAACTGAACTAAACTCCACTCATGTAAATATAAATCCCTAACTTTTAGGATCTAAACATGCATTACTGAAGTGTTATTAATCCCCTAAACAATTAACTTAAGTAAGGTGGGTTCCACCTTCCATGTGGGTGCCCCATGTGTTCCTATTTTGTAGGAGCTCTTCTTAGGTGTCCCCACATGTTCCTTTCATTTAGGAATAATAAAAAATGTCAATTTACATTTTCATTTCATTTGAATTTAATATCTTTCTAATCCTAGTGTTGGGGAACACTTTCCAAGGACTTAGGAGAGACATGAAATATGTTTTGGATTGCGATTAAATGAAATTATATTCCCAACATGAAGGAGTTAAGGAATAAAGATACAACTTGAGATGTTGGTTCAGAAAATAAAAAACACTTGACTCTCTTTCAGGAAATAAGTCAAGAAAGAAGTAAGTGGGGGGTCCTCCCCCCTGTTATTTCCATGTCAAGGTGATACTGCTTTTCCTCTATTCACAATGAGATTGATCTCTTCAAACATTAGGTGTCTAAATATCCCCTTCAAACAACATTTGTTAAAAACTTTTATGGAAGATTTGAAACCAAATATCCTTTTAATTTAGGAAACTAAAATGAAAAGGGAGACCTTTGAAAAATTGGTTAATTTTTTTTGGCCTATTGCTAATTTTGTGGTTAGTGATGTTAAAGGTGCTTTGGGTGGAATTGCTACATGTTGAAATCCTTCTAGATTGTTTGGATTCATAGGATTCAGTACTAACAATTATCTGATGGTCTCTCTAGAAGACACTTCTACCTTTGTTAAATGGAGCCTAATAAAAATTTATGGTCCCAATTCACATCTAGTTAGACTTAATCTATGGAATTTGTTGGAGAGTAATATCAACAATAGGGAGGAGTTATAGATGTTGGGAGGGGACTTTTATTCTCTATTGTATCCTTTAGAAAAGGAAGAAGGTCTTGATGAATTCTCTGATAGTATGATGGATCTAGCAGGATTCATTAATTTTGTGGGCCTAATGGATATTCCTTTTACTAGGTCACTCTTTGCCTGGTTGAATATGCAACAGGGGAACCACATTATTCAAGTAAAATTAGACCACTTCATTATTTCTTCAAATTGGAGTGTTCTATAAGATCTCACCCTTATTGCTCTTCTGAGAATATGTCCAGATCACAACACCCTCCTCCTTAATTGAGATGACAAAGTAATTAAAGGACCTTCTCACTTTAGATACAAGATAATGTGGACTCAACATCGTGATTTTAGAGCCCTTGTAGATTGTTGGTGGAATGAGCCATGTACTTGTACTCCTATGTTCTTCCTAGTTCATAAGCTAAAAATGTTAAAGAGTGAGTCAAAGCATGGAATAAATACTCTTTTGGGAATATCTTTAATACCAAGAAATCGTTAAGATTAAAGATCAAGGAAATTTAGGACTTGATGGAGTAGGGTAAAGTTGATGAAACTATTTGCAATGAAGAATGAGATCTAAGAACCAAATGGCTTCAAATAAATTAAAAAGAAGATATTTTATAGAAACATAAATCAAGGATACAATGGATAAGGAAAGGTGAAAGAAATATAAAAAAAATTCATCAATCAGCCCTAAAACATAGATGTAGAAATAAGATTAGATCTCTAAAAACTAATAATGGGTTAATTTTGCAAAGGGAAGATGAAATTGCAAATGAAGTAGTCTCATTGTTTTCAAATTTTAAGAATATGCTTGAGATCAACCTAGTGGATCTAGATCTAAAATTTTGTAGGTTATTCCACAAATTATCACTGAGAAGGATTTAAAAGACTTATCTAAAGCTACTTCTCTCTAAGAAGTTAAGAATGTAGTCTTCTCCTTTGGTGCATATAAGGCTTTGGGCCTTGATGGCTTCCCCCTAGCTTTTTTCTACAAATTTTGGGATATATCATATCATTTGATCTCTTTAACGTATCTTGGGATTTCTTCAAATCAAGTAGATTACTAAACCAACTTAATGCCACATTTATTGCGCTAATCCATAAATCTAAAGAAGTTTCATCAACATAAGCTCTAAAATATTCTCAAAGATAATGGTTAATAGAATAAAGCTATTCTTGAACATGATGATAGCTATTAACTATAAATACCTTGTTTAGGGAAGAAACATCTAGATGCAGTAATTTACACTTATGAGGACAACATCTCGAAAGCTTATGATAGAGTCTCATGGCCATTTCTCATTTTTGTGCTCAAAAATTTTGGATTTAAGGGAAGATTTATTAACTTAATTATCTAATGTGTGATAACTCCAAAATGTATGTTTTTGGTTAATGGTTTTCCAAAAAGTTTCTTCTCTTGTGGAAGAGATTAAGACAAGGAAATCTTCTTTCACCATATCTTTTTGTTATAGTGGTTGAAGCTCTGCAAAGAAATATTCAAAAAAAACTTGATACAAAGCACCTGAAGGGGCTTAAAGTTGCTTCCTCATTACCCTCAACCTCTCATTAGCAATTTATAGATGACACTATTCTTTTGGGGAAGCTTCAATGGAAAAATATAGAAAATGGAAAGACATAATGGATAAATATACAAAAGTATCAGGCCAATACATTAATTATCACAAAAGCAATATTTATTTCTTCAACACTACCTAGATAATAAAAGAGAGATTTTTGAACATTATTGGATGTCAAGATGCTGATGTTCTGGCTACTTAACTTGGCCTTCTGCTCATATCCAAAAAACATCATAACAATTATTGGAATTACATTCTTGAAAAGATTCAAAAGAAATTAGTAGGCTAGAAAGGAAGGTTGTTAAGAAATGTAAGGAAACTACAACTTTTGAAAGAATCTTTACAAAATATCCCTATCTATTACCTCGCTCATTTTAACATCCCAACCTTTATAGATAAAAAGATAGAAATAGTACAAAGAATATTTCTATGGTCTGGATTGGAGGAGAAAGAGAGGTTGGATCTTGTTGGATGGGATAAGGTCTATACTTCAAAGATGGATGGTGGTTTAGGAATTCAAAGGACAAAACTTTTAAATAAACCCTTAGTGGAAAAAATGGGGTCATTCCTTTTAGAAGGAACCAAAGACTAGGTCCTGATTCTAAGGGTAAAATACTTGTGTTTTAAGGATCAAGGATACTTCTTGTGGGAATTAGAAGATCTACCTTATCGATTTATCTTACAGAATAATTTAATTAGTATTAGAGGGACCCTTAAATGCAGAGTGGAAAAGAGAATAGGGAATGGTAAAAGAATGATTTCTACGAAGACACTTGGACAAGTTGTGCACCATTGTCATCAAATAACAATCTCCAATATATTAAATTCAATTTGATAAGAACTACATGAAAATAGGTCACAAGTTATATTAATTGGGATGGCTTGAGGCCTTGATTGATAAATTTCAACAATCATTAGTGATGTTCTTAGAAGGGGTAGAAGGGTCAATGCAAGATCATGGGGGTCCAAAGTAGGCTCTTAACTGGCAATAAAATTTCTGAAAAACTGAGTTAGACAACTTGACATAAAAATTTGAATAAGTTATTAACATAATTTGAAAAATATTTAAGAACATATTTTCTAGAAAAATGTAGTTTCTAAGATACTATTCATTTTTTGGAAAAAAGTAAATCTATTTGGTGAAAATTTGAAATTTCAATGCAGTAGTACTAAATTTTCAAGGAAAAATAAAAGGTAGGGGTATGCTTGACAAACCTAAGTACAAGAATTTTTATTTTTATTTTTAAACTTTCAATATAAGTAGAGGAAACATGCTCAGATGTGCCACATTTTTTTTGTAATTTTTTTGTGATTAAATAATTAGTTATTATTATTATTTTTAAATATTAATTAACATGTTTGTTTGACCACTAGATCAGTTGGTCAAAAATTTATGAAATTTATTTTTTCTTTTTTTATCCTATAGTATGGGAAGCATAGAATGTGACACATCTTTCATATTCAAAAAATGTGAAATTGTTTAATAATTACAGATGTTTTTCAATTAGCCTATCAATTAGGACTTTAGTCATCTTGGATTGTATGTAGAAAATTAATAATAATTATCTATTTAATTCCAAATAAGGCATATCTTATATTTTGGAAAGCTAATAATTTTCTCAATAAACCCTTTTCCTTTCTATGAGCACCACAAATCTGCAAACAACTTAAACTTCAACACTCATTAGCATGGGTTAGTTCAAAATATGCAAACATACTAATGCTCCTATGAAATAATGCATCATGCCTCATAATGTAAGTAAAATAAGAACATAAACTAATTGAAAGCTTAAAGAAGCACAATGTATACCTATTCCATAGTGGATTGGTGCCACGTTGATATGAAAAGTGGCCCTTTCCCAACCCTTGACAAGCTCAATGATCAAAATGCCTTGAAGATGCTATGACAATGAAGATGGATACAATTGGCTCTCAATGTGAAGAGAGCAACATTGCTCTAAGTTGTGGATGCTAATTACAAAGAGAAGCCTTTCATTTATAGAAAGACAAGATGGAGGAATGAGCAAAATGGAGCAATGTGGGACTAATCTTGAGCCAATGACAAGATGCCACTTGTCAAGATGTGAGAGGATGAAGGGTGAGCACATTTTGATGAATGTGCCCATAAATGCAATTAGTTGAAATTTGAAATTAGTGAAATGACAAGGTGGAGGGAGAGTCAAATGGATTTATGGCCACTTGGCTCAAGGAAAAAGGACTTGTAAGATGAAATAAATTCTTTGTTGGAAGGACACATCCCATTTAGAGGGATTTTCACATTTGGAGGAATATTCCCGCAAAGATGCCAAGTTGAGAGAAAATGAAGATTTAATAAATTAATTAAATTGATTTATTTGTGCAAGTGGGAAAAGCTAGAGGATGTGGCATGGATTAAGATTAGATTTAATCAAGATTTGATTAAATAAGAGGAGGTTAGGTGATTTGACAATTTTGACTTAGATTTTAGGATTTAAATAAATCAAAGTTGAGAGGAGAATGTTTTTAGATTTGATTAAATAAAGATTTGATTTATCTAATCAAAGAGGATGATGTTAGTTATTTAATTAATTAAATTTGATTTATTTAATAAAAAGAGGGACTTTAGAAGTTAATTAAATAAGATTGATTTATTTAATTAAAGAGGGACTTTAGGATTAAATAAAATGATTTATTTAATCAAAAGAGGATAATGATTTAATCAGATAAATTTGATTTATTTGATTAACAAAGGAATTAAGGTGAATTAATTAAATGGTTAATAGAGGGGTGATTAAAGAAGAATCAAAGTTAGATGATAAGGATATTTTTCATGTCTACATTTTACCCCTCTTTGAAGCAATGTACATGTTGCATTGGTTCAAAGAATAAACCTACCGTGATCAAAATTCATGTTTTTTAAATTTTTTTCGGATGCCCCAACAGAAAGAAGTATAAGTTAGTACAATTTCATCAAATTTGGATACAAAAAAATTCATTAGCCACTTTTTTGTCATATCGCCACTTTTTGGACCCCCATGATCTTGCACTCACCCATACAACATAATTGGGAGGTTGGATTGTGTCTTCTTCTTCAATAGGTTGGTGATGTTGATCTTAGTCAAATCTATTTATGAAGTTTTAGAATACCTATTGATTCCTAAGGAGGACTTTGACTAGAAAATGGTCTAGAATAAGAACTTAGTACATAACGTTAATAGATTTTGGTGGATAGTGGCTCATGGTAAGATTAGATTATTGTACATAAGCTTACGAGAAAAGGTTTCCACTTGGTTAAAAAGTGCTACTTATGTAATGAAGCTAAAGAAACAATCAAACACTTGTTGTTTCTATGTTTCTACTCTCAAGATGTTTGGTCTTTTTTCATGAAAATCCTGATAATAGATTGGGTCTTCCCCCCAGTAAATATGTTGATAGAATGTTGGAATTTCTTCCCCTACTCTCATAACATCATTATTGATCTTTGGGAGCAAGTTCCCCCATTTCTCATGGGGACTGTGGAAAGTTAATAGAACAACAAAGTCTGCAAGGATACAACTAAGAATAGTAAAGATCTATGCATGTCCATAAGGCAACAAATATAGGAAAATATTAACAACAACAAATATGCTCCTTCTAAGAAAATTCCTTCTTACAAACAATTAAAAATTAAGAAATTGTGGGGAATTTCACAGGTCCTAATGAATATCAACTAGACAAAACAACTAAAAAGGAGGAATACCAGTTGTACATCTTTGGGTCTAGGTTAGATGAAATGCAATTTTGATGATTGTTCAAAGGGAAATCCAAGATTGTTGGGTGTAGGAGGAATAATCAAAAATTACCAAGGTAATTTTATTTAAGGATATGGTAGAGGTCTAGGAGTTGTAGAAAACAACATGGCCAAGGCATATGCTATGTGGGCAAGCATAAATTGTATGAAGGATAAAGGTTACAAAAAAATTGTTTTTGAAGGAGACTCTAAACTGGTTATTGATTAATTAAATAATATTACAGATGTGCCTTGTGACTTGAAAGACATTCTAGATGATTGTAAGAGAACTTTGAAAACCTTCCAATAGTATTAAAACATAGGAAAATAGGTGCACCAAAATGTAATCAAAATGATGAAGCTAATTTCACTAGTATTTCATTCACCTATGAGGGTTATAATGCATGAATGAGTTACAAAAATCAATCCTAACCCAAACACCACTAAAAGGACAATTTTTAAGAGGCTCTTGAAAATTTTATGTACCTATTGTATGGTCTCACAAAACACCCCAAGACTGTAAGACTTGGGGACCCAAGAGAAAACTAGCACCTATGGTAGATGTTGGATAGTTGATAAGATCAACGGAAATGAAGAAGAAAGAGAGAAATCCTTATCAAAAGAGTACTTCATAATGTAGTGTTCTAGGTACTAGATACCAGGAACTGGAAATGTAAGAAAGGGAAAAGATAATGCAAATGCTGAGAAAAGTGTTCCAGTTTGATAGTTAAGGTTTGGTAAGATAGAAATTCCAGTAAAATCGAAGTCCGAGAAAATTCATGGGTAAAGCTAAATACCAGGTAGGGATGCGAAATGAAATTTTAAAATCTTAAGGTTATCTAATGAGTCTGATAGTTCGGTAACTTGGTATATAAAAGATAACTATGCAAGGATTTGTGATATAATGAAGAGAGTGTTATTTAGGGGAAATTTAAATTATAATAAATTTAATGATGGTTTTATTTACATGATATTTTTTTCAAAACTATTTTTTTTAAAGGGATTTAATGGGTGGAATTTATGATTGCAAGAGATGTAGATTGTGATGCAGAGTTCAGGTATGGACAATTAGACAAATAAAAGATGCAAACAGATATGATGATGTTACAAGGTTCAACGATATGCTTCAGAAGCTTATTCTGGGATAGATTTTGTTGCAAAGATACACTCGATTTTGGGAAATCAAAACTCTACAGTTTAAGCATGTAGTAAAGAAATATAGCCATTCCAAGGATTACTCATTCTTGGAATGTTCAAATCAAGGATGAACCTAAATGTTGGAATGAAAATCCCACTTGATCATTCTAAATGTGTGGGAAGTTCCTACATTTTGTTTTAGTGGATTTATTTGTTTCCAAGAAGGAACCCTAATAATAAAATGATGAAAAACTTGAAGTGCTTCAATGTGTAGATTGAAGTTGACCTTTGTTGACTTCAGTTACAATTCTCTTACCAGTCACTATATTCCACGTTCCTTGATGTGATCAATCCCTTGGATTTCCTCTCATGTATTTGTCTTATCATATCTATGTCTTATTTCTATAAAATGCCAGAGGATGCCCTTTTTTAAGTTAAGTTCATAATTTGTGGATGTTGGAAGAGCCAAAAGTTTTGTAAGTTTTTCTTTTTTTTCCTACTTTCTAAATCATTCAGGTCTAAAAACTTGTATACATTAAGAAATTAATCAACTTTAGAGCCAATTTGATAGCTACCTATCTCATGAATCTTTATAGCTGGTTTTGTTAGTTCAATTGTGTAGACAAGCAAAATTAACATTATGCATCTTCTCATTCACTAGGTAAATTAGGTCTTTAGTCCTAAGGCTATTCATTTAAATGAATCAAAGGCTCACATCATCCTTTAATTAAATAAGTCAATCTTTATTTAATTAAAATCTCAAAAATCCATATTTCATCCTTTTCTGATTTAAATAAATCAAATATTTAAGTCATGAAAGTCAAACTCACCTAATCATCATTAAGCTAACCTAACAATGATCATCCTAACCACTTGCATTCTCTAGATTATACCACTTGCACAAATAAATCAATTTATTGATTTATTAAAATCATCATTTTCACTCAACATGACATTTATGGGGAATATTCCCTCAAGTTTGAAAAATATGACAAGTTGATTTGTCCCTCCAACATTGCATTTATTTCTCATTTTCTTTTCCCCCTCTCAAAATTTACTGCCCAAATTTGAATTTGAAACTCCCTCTCATGGGCACACTTCCCAAATCTTGCACATCCCTTGGCCTATCACCACTTGAAAAATGGCCTCTTCTCATTGGTGGATCTTTAGTCCCACATTCACACATTTGGCCAATCTCTCATCAATAAAATCTATAAATGAAGGCCTTAATCTCCATCAATCCATCCACAAGTTTTATGCAAAGTTACTCTCTTGGTTTGAGAACTAATTTTTCTCTTCATCTCCATTGCATCTTATCATTTTAGCTCTTGAGCAAGGATTGGGAAAGGGTCATTTGTACATTTGACACCAATCCACTATGGAATAGGTACTTGTTAATTGTTTTCATGATGCTTTTAGTCTTCTCTTATCATTTTTTGCATTTTGAAGCATTTACAAGGCATTTTATAAGGGCATTTTGATGGATTTGTGAAATACTAACCCCTACATGAAGTTTAGTGTCTGCAGATTTTAATGGATGCCTACAAATTGAACAAGACTGTGTGTTGCGTTGTTTAAGGGTGCATGTAGAACCTACTCGGTGTCCAAACTAAAACCCCTCTCTTTAAAAGATCGCACCATTTTATATGTAGTTGTGAAGTAATCTGGTGAAGTATAAAGCTGTTTTCTATGATTTGATTAACTCTTTGGGGCATGCGTGTAGAATAACCAAGAGAAATTTTAATTTTCAATATTTTTTATGCTTTCTTTTAGAATAGATGTTTAAATTCTTGAATTTTTTACAAAAAATAGATGAATGAATGGAAATTTATTGAAAATCTTTCATTTTCTATGAAATTGCTAAATGGTTAAAGCTAAATTTACTTAAGTGATAGCAATATTTGTGGATGTTCATGAAATATTATTTCAAATCTTTCGATTTCATGATATTATCTTATGATTGAACTAAAATTCGGTATATAATACATATGATTCCAAACAACTGTATTCCATTTTAGATTAGCCACAATATCAGATCATACCCTAAAGTGAACCTATTACATTCAAGACCTAACTATCAGAGACTTGGGATTGAATTGAGCCAACCATTTCCTATTAGAACGGATTCCTCCTCTTTTAGGTTGTCTTTGTTCTAGATCTTTCAAGAAGGATAGGATCTTCATGGTTTTCCTGTGAGGAATTTATTTTCAATGTTGCTATGAGTGACATTGTCGTTAATAATACCTATTGCAAAAAGTAAATTTTTGGACCTCACTGAGGACTCATTTTCCCTATGGAAAATGGGTCCTAGCTAGGGTTTTGGAAAATCAATTTCTAGTTTCTATTCTTCAATGTCTACACTTCTAGATCCTATTCGAGCATAGTCAGAAAGCTAGAAATAAATCTTGTAGCTTAGTTTCCATGATTTGACAACTTTCTTAGCAACTTTGACAACATTGATAACTTTTGCAATTTTTCTCTCTAATTGATGTTCAGTCCTAAAACCTGCAATCACACATCAAAGGAGAGGTAAAATTTGATTGTTACGGAATAGGGGTCTTCCTTGGCTAAACCCCATTTTGATAATTAAACATTGAAATGAAATGATGCATAAAGGCATGATGAATGAAAAACAATATGTACTAACTCACCACCTCAATTGAAACCTTAGAGTACAAATCTACAAACTTTCTTGAAGTGGCCTCAATGAATGTAGATCTTGATCATGAACTTGATTTGAAACAATGGATATGTGCAGGATCATCATGGAAAAAATAGACCCTTAAGTGGCAAAAAATTTAGAAAAATCAAAGTTAGGCAACTTGACACAAAACTTTGGATAAGTTATCTATATTATTACAAAATAATGGGTATGTGCAAGATCATCATGGAAAAAATGGGCCCTTAAGTGGTAAAAAATTTAGAAAAAAATAGAGTTAGACAACTTGACGTAAAAATTTGAATAAGTTATCTATATTATTTCAAAATATGTAAGAATAGAATCATAGAAATTGAATGTAGTTTCTAAACTACTAGTTTTTTAAATCTATTTGGTGAAATTTGAAATTTCAATGTCTTGTACATAAATTCGGGGAAAAATAAAAGAGGTGACTGTGACCACCTAACCAAATAAAATGATAATATTTTTTATAAGATTTTAGATATAAGTAGAGGACTCATGCCACAATGTGATGCATATTTTTTGTAATTTTTTTGAGTAAATAATTAATTATAAATTTTTATTACAACTTTTTTAAAAATATTAAAATTGCGTCTAACCACCTTAACTTGGTTAAAAATTCATGAAATTCAATTTTCTTTTTTAATCCTATAGTATGCAAAGCATGGGATGTGATGCATGTTTGGATTCAAAAATGTGATACCGTTGAAAGCTATATTTTTTTTTCAATGCCTATCAATCGGGACTTTGTAAGTAATTTGAATAGAAATGAATAATAATTACTTATTAAATTAAAGTAAATCATAGTTTATATCATTAGAAGCTGAGGAATCTCTTTAGAAACCCTTTTCATTTCATCAATTTTGGGTAAAAATAGTCATCAGCCACATACCCATCATATTGCCACTTTTTGGCCCATCATGATCCTGCACATACCCATATGTAAGAATAGAATTTGTAGAAAATTGAATGTAGTTTATAAACTACTAGGTTTGTTTTTAAAAAAACTTATTTGGTGAAAATTTGAAATTTCAATGTAGTGGTACTTAAATTTCAGGGATAAAATAAGAAGTAGGTATCTGTCTGACCACCCTAACCACAATAAAATGATAATATTTTTTTATAATATTTTAGATATAAGTAGAGGACTCATGCCCCAATGTCATGCATATTTTTTTGTAATTTTTTTCTAAGTAAATAATTAATTATGAATTTTTTATTACAACTTTTTAAAAAATATAAAAACTCGTATGTTTGACCACCTTATCTTGGTCAAAAGTTCATGAAATTCAATTTTTCTTTTTTTAATCCTATAGCTTGTGAAGCATAGAATGTGATGCATGTTTTGGACTCAAAAAATGTGATATAGTTTGAAAGCTATCGATGTTTTTCAATTAGCCTATCAATAAGGACTTTAGTCATAATTTGACTAGAAAATGAATAATAATTACTTATTAAATTCAAAATAAAGCATAATTTATATCAATGGAAATCTGAGAATCTTCTTTAGAAACCTTTTTCGTTTTGTCAAGTTTGGGTAAAAAAATAGTCATTAGCCACATACCCATCATATTGCCACTTTTTGGCCCATCATGATCCTGCGCATACCCCAATGATTGAATATGATCTTGAAATGCTACATCAACATATTAGCTCAACAACATGCATATGCACTAGGGTATGTGCAGGATCATGATGGGCCAAAAAGTAGTGATATGATGGGTATTTGTAGGGTATGTGGCTAACTACTTTTTTTTAACCCAAAATTGATGAAATGAAAAGAGTTTTTAAAGGATATTCTCATATTTCCACCAATATAAATTATTCTTTACTTTGAATTTAATAAATATTTATTATTCATTTTCTATTTGAATCATGACCAAAGTCTTGATTGATAGGTTGATTGAAAAACATCTATAACTTTCAAATGGTATCACATTTTTGGAATCCAAAACATGCATCACATTCTATGCTTCACATACTATAGGATTAAAAAATTGAATTTCATGAAGTTTGACTAAGTTAAGATTGGTGATTATATGAGTTTTTATATTTTTTAAAAGTTGTAATAAAAAATTCATAATTAATTATTTACTTGGAAAAAATTACAAAAAAATATACATCACATCCAGACAGAAGTCCTCTACTTATGTCTAAAATCTTAAAAAAATATATTATCATTTTATTGTGGTTAGGGTGGTGAGACAAACACCTACTTATTTTTTCCCTGAAATTTAAGTACTACTACATTGAAATTTCAAATTTTCACTAGTTAAATAGAATTTTTTTTAAAAAAATAAACCTAGTAGTTTTGAAACTACATTCAATTTTCTAAAGATTCTATTCTTAAATATTTTTGAAATAGTACAGATAACTTATTCAAATTTTTATTTCAAGTTGTCTAACTCTAATTTTTCTGATTTTTTTGCCACTTAAGGGCTTATTTTTCCCATGATGATCCTGCACATACCCACTATGCCTTTGACATAATGAATGAATATTTCCTTGCTACAATATTCCTTCGATATTTTTCCCTTGAATGCCTTAGAAATTTCCCTTGAATTCTCTATAATTCTCTTTTGAAATTACTCATGATTGATTATGAAGATCTAGGGTGAAATATAGTGAAATAGCCTTGTATTTTAACATAACTTAAGATTAAATCTTGAAATTCAATTATCACAAGTCAACATCAAATTAGGGATTTGAAATCATTAAAATACAACCAAAAACATATCAAAATGGGGGCTCTTAGGTCTAAGTGAGGACCCATTTTCCATGTGACAAATGGGTCCTAGCCCACTTAGCTAGGACACACTTCGGGGATTGTGAAATGTTATGTGAAAATAGGACCTCCTAGGACCTAGTGAGGACCCATTTTCCAGGTAGAAAATGGGTCCTCGGTCACTAACCTAGGACACACATCCTGAAAAATTAAGTGTTGTGTAATATCATTTATGAATGTCAGGCTTTATCCCTTGGAATCTGCAATTAATTAGGCTTGGATTTGAATTAAAGGGCCCAATTAAGGAAAATTTAACCTCAATTAATTAATAAAGCCCTAGATTACTATGAAAGTGTAAAACTACACTTTACAACACCAAAAAAGGTACAATTAAGTTCATAGTTTAAATGTGACCTAAACTAAATGTGAATGTGTAAAACACATGACAACACTAAATCAAGGAAACGTTAGGTTCATTTTAATATTAATTATTTCCAAAATCATGAAAAAAGGAATACCTTTTTTGTTACTACATTTTTCCCCCACTTTAGTGAGAGTATGAACCCATGTCAAACTCACAATAAAGTAGACATTCAAGACACTTATGTATGCAACAATGACAAATATTGATAATCATACAACATCAAAGGCTAAATAGAAAAGGGAGGCAGATCAAGCCTTGACCATCCAACATGATGTGGAACATGTCTTAACTATTTTCCCAAAGAATGTTCACAAGTAGAACTTGATGTCCACTATGAAAATGACACGCACACTCACTCTGAGGTAGTGGAACATCAAGCTATCCAATACGTGAGTTTTCCCTCCAAAAATGTGGCTTAGTGAGAAATTCATTCCTCTGTGTCGGCTCTCACAATACTTAAGATACCAAAGCTATCCCTCTA